>JAVHZZ010000005.1:266407698-266430198 GCA_036250195.1 Mixophyes australis
GAAGGGATTATTGCTACTTCAGACACATTTAATGGTGTTAAACTCTCTAATTTATAAGCAGTGTGGTAGGAGCTGGATGAGGGTGCCATGGGGGGTCGTTCCTGTGTGCACTTTGTCACTTCAGGAGAAAGCTGGCTGATGAAAATAGGCAGCGCTCACAGCTGCTGGACACGGTGCGAGAGGCATTACTAGGTTAAGTCAATGTTTTCTGCACGCTGTACTAACACAAGGTAACAGAGACTATTTGTGTGCAGACAAATCAAATAGTTGTGGCCACTCCCATCGATCTAAACATAAGCTGAGCTATAAGACTTGCATGGTGTTTGGTGGGCAAGGCATGCTGGGGCTTGTAGTTCCACAACAGCAGGACTGGTACAAGCTCTATTGTAGCCCTCCAATTTTGCGAGTACATCCCAAGATTTCTGGATTGAAAAAATAAACATATAAAATTGGCCACAATTCTGTAATACCCCGGACATGTGATTTATCTTCCCACAACCCCAATTCATCCTCAGATACCCCAATCCAGTGTAATATGTGCTACAACCACTTGAAACAACAAGGCATACTGCCACCTACAGGCCAGGCTGTAAAAATGATCATGTTTGATCTATGCAAATTCACAGCTGGGTTTGCTCCTAACTCTAAACAAAGCCTAATTGGTGGCAACCCCTGACTTCAACCTGACCCATTGTATCTGTAGGATATTTGTCAGCTCAAGAGCTTTACGCTGACACTTTTCCTGAATTTACTTGGGTCCGGGTTAACTCAGTGCTAAGTGTCAGGTGACACATCAAGTCCTGCCGAGCTCGCCAGAAAGGAGAGAGAATGAGGCTTCTAGTGCAGCATGGAAGGCACGGAGGCAGGGCCACAAAACTGCGCTGAAGTGGTGAGGACATTGTGGAGGGATGCTCCGACGACGAGGTGACCAAGAAGGAGACGCCAGAAGAAGCTGCTCACCAGTCCAGCGGTGAGTATCCTTCTCTCTTCACAGGGTCCGGGGGCAGCGGGCGGGTGAGCCAATCACGGCTCACTACCCGCTGCTGGCCAATCAGCGGCCGGATTGGCGAGCCAATCCTGGCTTGCCTCCGGCCATTCAAACTACTGGCGCCGCCGCCGCGAGCCAATCAGGACTGATGACATTAGCGCGCCGACGGCTTTATAAGCCGCCAGGCGCCGACACGAGGGCAGTCCGGCGGCGGAGGAGAAGAAGGAGGACGTCTCATCCAGAGCTCCAGCGGCTGAAGCGGCAGGGAGCCCTTGTAAGGGCTGTGAGCTACCCTGCCGCTAGAAGACTTCAATCAAGACGGCGGGACAAGAGGAGTTTCCTGCGCGGAGCAGGTGAGTATCAATTACTCTTTTAGGTCGGGCACAAGGCCCGGGGGCACCTTCAGGCACTAGGCCTGTTGCGCAGGTAGGGGCGACCATTGTAGGTGTTCGAAACCGCACAAGGCCCTAGTCTTTAAAGGGCACAAGGCCCTATTTGTTAGGAGGGCACAAGGCCCTTAGTTAGTGGGGCACAAGGCCCCTAGTTAGTTAGGAGGGCACAAGGCCCTAGTCTTTAAAGGGCACAAGGCCCTATTTGTTAGGAGGGCACAAGGCCCTTAGTTAGTGGGGCACAAGGCCCCTAGTTAGTTAGGAGGGCACAAGGCCCTAGTCTTTAAAGGGCGCAAGGCCCTGGTCTTTAAAGGGCACAAGGCCCTAGTTGTTAGGAGGGCACAAGGCCCTTAGTTAGTTTAAAGGGCACTAGGCCCTTAGTTGTTAGGAGGGCACCAGGCCCTAGTCTTTAGAGGGCACAAAGCCCTAGTTGTTACAGGGCAGGAGGCCCTCAGGTAGGAGCATGGCTCCCCCGCAGGGCACAAGGCCCTTAGGTGGGTACAGGGCAGGAGGCCCTCAAGGTAGGAGCGCGACTCCACCCCCACAGGGCACAAGGCCCTTAAGTAGCTTCGGACTGTAGGCTTGAATAGGTAGGAGCTCGGCTTCCCCGCAGGGCGCAAGGCCCTGAGCGTAGCAGAGCGCAAGGCTCTGGACGGTAGAAGGGCGCAAGGCCCTCTAGTGCAGAGAGGCATAGGTCTCTGGTTAGGGAAGCGATAGGCTTCCGTGAGCGTAGCAGGGTGGCTGCCCTGTAGCTTAGCAAGGACTCCGGGTCCTTGCTGGTAGAGCGACATAAGGTCCCTGACGGTGAGTGGGCAGTAGGCCCTTGTAGTTGGCAGTGGGCATTCAGCCCAGATCTAGCGGGATGCTAGGTCCTGACATAGAGTAGGGAACACTTGGTTCCTACATAGGTACGAAGTAGAGTCCTGGAGCGGTGTTTAGAACCCCTCCATCCGTCCGGAAGCGCACCTAAGTCCTGAGCCCCAGGACAAGGCGGGCTTAACGGCCGGGGCTCGGGCCACGGGCGTAGGCCTGTGGGGGCACAGCGTCTCAGGACGCGAGAGTGGTCAGTCGGAGGTAGGTATGGTGTGGTGAGGTCCATAGCGTTCCCTCGGGATTGGGTAAGTAACATAGGTGTTGAGGAAGGGCTGTTGTTGTGCTGTCTTTCTTGTCTTGCAGGTGCTGATCGGAAGACAAGGTGGCAGGAGTCCAGGGGGCATCGGCGGAGAGTCGCGTACGTGAGTATAGCCGCGGCGAGGACTGTTCCCTTGGTGCACTCACCTTGGGGAGCTGTCCCTCCCATATTCTCCCTTTCCCTTACAGCAAAACGAGTGCCCTGTACACGAAGTCAGGGGCCTTCTCCCCCTGAGGCGTTTGGGCGCTCGGACATCCCCCCACCCCTCCCCCCGGGGGCACCTCACAACATAATGGAGCAGAGCTCCTGGTCGGAAAGATAAACAATAATTCTGCCAGCAGTATAAAATGCTGGGTGCCAATGGACGGCATGGGGTCCCTTTGACTCAGGAGCACATGTGAACTGCACACCCTACATCCACTATAGATATGCCACTGCCTTGCTGTATCCCTCAGTAAGGACGTGTGTTGTGGACCACCTCCGTCTGCGTGTGTCACTCATACCTCCCAGCTGTCCTGATTTTCATAGGAAAAGTCAGATTTCAGATGGTCAAAAGTGATGTGACATCTCTACAAAGGGGTGTGATAGAGGAGGATCGGAGCATAGCCTGGGGGACTGTAGACACTGACTGAATATCCCCATTTTTCCATGGAATGGTTGGGAAGTATTTCTGTTAACTATTTCATGTGCGCATTTTACCATCCAGCATGGTGACTTAGTGGTTAGGACTACTGCTTCACAGCACCGGGCTCATGAGGTCGATTCCCAACCATCGCCTTATCTGTGTGGAGTTTGTATGTTGTATGCGTGGGTTTCCTCCCACACTCCAAAAACATACTAGTAGGTTAATTGGCTGTTATTAAAAATTGACCTTAGTCTGTGTATATGTTAGGAATTTAGACTGTAAGCTCCAATGGGGCAGGGACTGAATGAGTTCTCTGTACAGCGCTGTGGAATTAGTGGCGCTATGTAAATAGCTGATGATGATGATCCAACTACAACTGTACATTTCATAATGACTAATTCCTTTATTCCCATAAATGAAGAAACCAGCAAGACAACTCCCACACAGCACACATAAAAAAATAACTTGTCATACTGAGTCCCATTGTCTAAACAGATAGATCTGCTGCACCGACCAAAACAAAGCGTTAGAAGCCGCAGCATTCGTTGTACCTACACAACACAGCGGCCAGGATGAAAAATAACTTCCCGACCATCTGTCAAAACCAATAACTTTCTGCTTGTTTAGCAGTCATGCCGAATCCATCACAGGCAGCTCGTGAGAACCCTCACAACAACCTCGGTCAATATAAAATGCAGGCAGGATGTCACCCTCCAATGTGCATCCATACGAGAGACTGCAGCTTCTGCCTTTCCTGAGATTCTGCTGTATTTAATATTGCTTTCAAAATGCAAATAACAAATCTACAGAATTCTGATTGCTAATCTTATGCCTATTGAAGTTAATCTGACATTGCTCCGGATTAGCATATATGCTTTTACATGACAATAATGCTCATTACACTACCCTGCCGATGAAGTTGACGATTTAAATATTTAAACATGCCGTGAAAGACAACTGTGCGGCAGCAGTACCATTTTGCCAGTCACAATGTGACAAGGAAGAGTCTATTTCTGGCAGAGAACAGACAGGAATATTCTGTCCTGAATGACAAGTTACAAAAGTGGGATATTATATTGAGGTGAGGGAACTCGACTTTACGTAATATATTGAACAGAGCATCCATACGGGCTATAGTGAGGTAGGTTACATCATTGTAGGTTTATGAGTGATACAGTAAACATCTAATTAGATCAGAAGGTATTCACATGTTTATAGAAGTCCTATCCAAAGGGAAGAATTTAATCTTCAACAGATGTATTATGGATAGAGAAATCAAATGGTTTTTAATTGCCACTATTTTGCATTATTTTGCAAATATATTCAGTCTGAGATTGAAATGTGTTTATCTACAAAAGTAAAAAGTCACTGCAAAGTATAATCGATCACATTTGAGCCTCCCTTTTAAAGCATCAGTCCCATGAAAAAATCAGGCTATAAGCAGAATGTTGGTATATTTCCTTTGTTTTTTTTCTTTAGGCTGCTAGCAATGATTTGTGATTCTAGACTGCCATGGCGACCACAGTCACATGGCACATGATGTAGTGAGCAGAGAAGCTTTGGAATGCCCCTCTGAGCTCAGTCTGCACTCTGACATCCTCCCTCCCCTCCCCCCATCTGCTTCACATGACAGGCTAAAAGCTATGAGTCTGTGTCTGTGTAGCAGACTGACTATGTTTGTGTCTGGCAGCCATTGTTGTTTGCCAGCCAGGGAGCTTTTGAAAAGGAGATAATGCTCTGTAGGAGGATAACTAAGAAACATTAGATGCATGTTTAAATTGTGCTTAATTGTCTGAATAGAACAGGTACAAGTGTGCACATAGGGGATGATGTCACAGACCAGTAAGTGACCACTTCTCCTCTGTAGACCTGCACGATTTCAGGGCAAGACTAGAACTGTCAATCACCAGCGCATAACTAAGATCACTTTTCTATTTATTAATAGGAACACCTTAGCTGACAGTTGTTGGCTTTTTTTTAAATGACTTCAGTGCTGGGTCTGTGGATTTTCTTTATTTATATATTAAGTGTAAATATTTTCTTGATAAAAAAAAATTCCCTTGACCTAGGTAATAAATATGTATGAAGTAGGTGGTAACAGGCAACACCGCCCATAATATTAAGTGAATAAATTATTTCTTTAACCCTTTTTTTATTTCACAATTGCAATATTTTTTGCTGTAATGCTGTAATGCTGGGTGACGTATTTGGGTATCAGGGGTTCTGCCCATCTCATTAAGGAGGCAGCATAAATCACTCTTTTTACGCCTCACACAAACTACTATAAATCTACCAAAAGAGCAGAGACCGCAAATCCCATGTTTGCAGCAAGAATATTTGTCTATTCTCCCCCCTTAATCCTAGTACCTCAGATGGATTTCTCAGATAGCGAATTTATAGGAAACCTCCTCCTGAACACAGGCCAGCAGGGCCGCCATCAGGGGGCTACGGCCAGTACAGCTGTGAGAGCCTTGGACAGACAGCCTTTCTTCTCTGTGGTGCTGCAGCTCCCAGGCTTCGATAGGCTGGGGGCGCGGTGTGGTGAAGTCATCACTGCGCGCCACACACTCACAGTCTCTCAGTGACCAGGAGCTGCAGCATCGCGGAAGAGAAGGTAAGTTAATTGGGTATTCATTTGATAGTTGAGGGGCAGATAGAAGAGGGGGACACTTATTGTGATTGCAGGGAGGGGAGAGGGGGACATTAGTTGTGATTGGAGGGAGAGGGGCACATTAACTGTGATTGGGGGGAGAGGGGCACATTAACTGTGACTGGGAGGGGGGAGAGGGGCACATTAGCTGTGATTGGGGGGAGAGGGGCACATTAACTGTGATTGGGGGGGAAAGGGGCACATTAACTGTGATTGGGGGGAGAGGGGCACATTAACTGTGACTGGTGGAGAGAGGGGCACATTAGCTGTGATTGGGGGGAGAGGGGCACATTAACTGTGACTGGTGGAGAGAGGGGCACATTAACTGTGATTGGGGGGAGAGGGGCACATTAACTGTGATTGGGAGAGAGGGGCACATTAACTGTGATTGGGGGGAGAGGGGCACATTAACTGTGACTGGGGGGAGAGGGGCACATTAACTGTGATTGGGGGGGGAGAGGGCACATTAACTATGATTGGGGGGGAGAGGGGCACATTAATTGTGATTGGGGGGAGAGGGGAACATTAACTGTGATTGGGGGGAGAGGGGCACATTAACTGTGAATGGGGGGAGAGGGGCACATTAACTGTGACTGGTGGAGAGAGGGGCACATTAACTGTGATTGAGGGGGAGAGGGGCACATTAACTGTGACTGGGAGGGGGGAGAGGGGCACATTAACTGTGATTGGGGGGAGAGGGGCACATTAACTGTGATTGGGGGGAGAGGGGCACATTAACTATGATTGGGGGGAGAGGGGCACATTAACTGTGACTGGGAGGGGGGAGAGGGGCACATTAACTGTGATTGGGGGGAGAGGGGCACATTAACTGTGATTGGGGGGAGAGGGGCACATTTACTGTGATTGGGGGGAGAGGGGCACATTAACTGTGACTGGGAGGGGGGAGAGGGGCACATTAACTGTGATTGGGGGGAGAGGGGCACATTTACTGTGATTGTGGGGGGGGAGAGGGGTACATTTACTTTGGGGGGAGGGGGAGTTGAGAGGGGAACATTTACTTTGGGGACAGGGGACAGGGGAACATTTGCAGTGATTGTGGGAAGGGGAGAGGAGGACATTCACTTTGGCGGGAGGGGAGAGGGTGACATTTGCCAGATGAATTAGTACTGGCCCCCACAGTTTCTGGTGGTTTCCCTGCAGGCCAGTGCATATGTTCAATACAGACAGATCTCCACTAAGCATTATATAGGATTCATGTTGTGGGAGTGACCGGATCATGCTGCTGATACTGGTATCTGGCAATGCTGCTCCCAGACTGTCCTCAGTTCTTTGCTGATGTCCAGCTCTTTCACATTGTCTAATTGATGCTCTGGTAGCCGAGTCCTTTTACCTGCAGAATATTCTACAATTTAACCATCTTAAATTGTTACTTTGCTGACATTTTGCTGACTTTACACGGTACTTTAAGTGGATTAGATCCTGGCGTGAGTGGGATTCTTGATGTTTGCAGAGCATGAGAAACTAATGTCGCGCATGCTGCTTCAGATCAGTTTCACGTGACATTTATAGAAACTGGTGCACAGGAAAAAGATGTTGTAATCCGCAGCAAACAATTCCAAACTAACAGTCCTTTTACTCGGTTTTACGAAATGAAAACAAACATCTGGTTGCCATGGGTTACAGAACCTTTGTTCAACAGCTTTGGTTTACTGCTTTGTGAACTAATGATATTCAAAGGGCCAGTAAACAGTGTAATCAGTTGTAAACATTCATTTTAGTTGCACGTCTCCTCTGATTTATATTAATCTACCATAATTATTCAAAATTATTATTAATAATAATAATAATAATAATAATATTATACCTGACAAAATTCCCAATTTTCTACAGCCTTAGCGGACATGGTCTTGTCTAAAATGGGTATGGTTTGGGCAAATTGAGGGCGTGTATTGGGCACATCAAGACATGGTTTATGGAGATGTGTCCTAATTTGTCCTGATTTTCCATTGGGAATGTTGGCTGACATCCAATTTGGTGGCTAATATATAAAACAGACTTCCCATTCCAGTGACTAGTGTCTAGTAGAAACCTCTACGCTGATGATTAGCTCATATCAGAGTACTGGGAGGTGTCCGCTAGATATTAAAGACAACTCTTGGCATCTCTACCACCTAACGATGAGCAAGGAACAGATAAGGGGCCAGGCGCTATAGAGTTTGGGAGCACCAGTACCCCCCTCTACTTGAAATCAGCCAGATCCCTTAAATGGTCTCCACGCTGTACCCATAGTGACCCTGCTGTAATACAATATGGCGTTGTCTGCTCTCCTGTACCTCTTTACAATGCTTTGTGAATCTCATACAGGAGCTAACACTTTTTAAACTTTGCACTGAAACCGTAAACCGAATGTGACGCGTTGTACCTGGTAGCTTCAGGATCCCAGATCACAATATCTGCATCGGAGCCTATAGCAATCTTCCCCTTTCTGGGATACATGTTAAAAATCCTTGCTGCATTGGAGCTTGTGACGGCTACAAATCTGTTCTCATCCATGTCACCGCTGTGCTGCAAAGCAGAAAGTGAAAACTGTAAAACATCCAGCACAGTGAGCTTTATATTGTTGTAGTGCAAAACACTAAACAGAAAATGTTATATTATACATGAACCTGGTTTTTGTATGTTAAAGGGTTATGTCATTATTTGTAATACTTGTACATAAGCTGAAGAAGCTATTCCTCCTGCTCCGTGGTGCAATCGTTCAGAAGTTATCCACAAATCTCTAAAGTTTGTTTTATAAAATGTAGAAGTCGCTGTTTCCAGTGCAGCCTACAGAGATGTAGCCAACGGCCAAATGCTTTCTATAGACAATGACTGCAACAGTGACATCTGCAGGATAAAATAATGTACTGCACTCCATTAGTGTAATTACAAAGTGGAGGAAAACAAAACAGCTATAATGAAAATGAAAATTATGCATTGTTATCAAATGAAATAAATTGCAAATGCAAAGTTTTATTGTATTTAAATGTGTCCAACATGTTTGAACCTAATATCTAATCATACCGTGCCTTTACGATGAATCTGAGTACAGAGTGTTATTATAGCTGATAGCATAAGTTATTAATTCCCAGGAGATAGAACAATATAAATGTTGCCTTTACAGTCTTCTGTACTTCTGAATGTCTTTAAACACGTTAAAATGTTCTTTCATTATATACAAATATAATTTACAGCAGCTGATACTCATATTACTATTATCCATTTATAACGAGTTTGTATTAAGTAATACTGCTTCTGTAGGTATATATGGAATTATGCAATCCCTTCTGTAAATTATACAGATATTAGAAGCCATAGAGGAGTTCTGTGACTGATAAAATCACATTGTTGTTGATGCAGGAAAAAGAAATCCTAATATCGTAATCATTTCATCATTTATACATATATAACCATCACTTGTCTTTTATAAGGTTATGGGGAATTTACTGATACAAATAAGATCTGATTTCCTACCACTCCTTTCTCCCAAACAACAGACATTCTGTCCTCCACTCCGTTCAATCCGTTTGGAATCTTGGTGAAATCATCTTTCCCGAGCGCTTTCTGGCACGTGTCAAATGTACAATTATCAGTTCCTGTAACACTCAGGTCATCGCTGGAAAAGGAAAACAATTAGAAATGGTTTTCAAGTGAGGTTTGCAGGATCGGTGCAGCTCGTTATATAGAATTGCTTATTACAATATTCAAAATCAGTGTTAAAGTGATACCATAATAAAGAAAAAAAAAGCTTTAAATGTTATAATGGTTTTAAATATAGGACACTGTTCATCGTGTTTGCGTGGGTTTCCTCCGGGTGCTCCGGTTTCCTCCCACACTCCAAAAAAAAACCATACTGGTAGGTTAATTGGATGCTAACAAATTGACCCTAGTCTGTGCGTGTCTGTCTGCGTGACTCTCTGTCTGTGTGTGTTAGGGAATTTAGACTGTAAGCCCCAATGGGGCAGGGACTGATGTGAGTGAGTTCTCTGTACAGCGCTACGGAATTGATGGCGCTATATAAATAAACGATGATGATGACCAGTGTTGCAACAATACAATTCATGTTGTCATTTTTTTGTTTTTTTTATTAATTTGGGCTCGTTATGTCAGTGTATTTCCAGTAGTTAGTTTCACTTTATTATTGCTGCACTGTATTTACAAGTGGAATCAGGCTCTGGCTACCCAGGTTAAAGGCAACGCTAAGTATTTGTTGCTTGTGGCGCAGTGAAAAGTGACCGGTACACACAGAAGATTATTGAGCTGCTTGCGGCCTGTGTAGAGTTCACCAGGATAAGTGTTGAGGCTTCATCTGACAATTGTTAAAAAATATCAAACTGATGTGAGTACGGTCCCTGTGCATATAGGTGGACATTAGAACAAGTGAGGCCGCTGTGTTTTATTCCCCAAAGGAGCCTAAGTTAAGAGTTAAATATTTAAGGAAAACGGGTATGATGCTGAGTTGAACTGCGTCCATTTAGATAGCGTAAATTACGAAAATTTGGACTGCACTCCACATAGAGAGCTCCTGTACATGCTGCATGCAGCGTTAATGCATCTACATATCACTGGAGAGGTAGAACGCGGGAAGGAAGGGGGGGCCTACCGTGGGCCGTGTACAGTAATGCGATGGAGGTAGACCAGCACAGAGATGCGTTTACACCTGTCAGGAGCCGTAACTTTCCCACCTGCTGGCGAGCAGGTGCAAGTACACGCTGATGACGATGACAGTCACCAGCATTAGCCGCTTCTGATTGGCTGATTGCGAATCCACCTCTGAAGCTGATTGGTGCTTTCTGCACTCATCGTGCAAATATGATTTGTTTGGTGTATTTGCAAACATTTGTTTAATATTTGTATTCATACCCAAGATGGAATATTATGTCTGCTGTATTATACCATGGATAATAGGGAATGTATCAAAACAAATGTTAGCAAACTGCTTGTCACCTTATTGTGTGTATATCATCATCATCATCATCATTTATTTATATAGCGCCACTAATTCCGTAGCGCTGTACAGAGAACTCATTCAGTCCCTGCCCCATTGGAGCTTACAGTCTAAATTTCCTACTATAGACACACACTCAGACACATACAGACAGAGAGGGAGAGACTAGGGTCAATTTTTGATTGCAGCCAATTAACCTACCAGTATATTTTTGGAGTGTGGGAGGAAACCGGAGCACCTGGAGGAAACCCACGCAAACACAGGGAGAACAGACAAACTCCACACAGATAAGGCCATGGTTGGGAATCGAACTCATGACCCCAGTGCTGTGAGGCAGATGTGCTAACCACTACGCCACTGTGCTGACCCTGTATATGTATGTGGGTGTATGTATGTCTGATTATAAACCTGGCGCGTATGCTAAAGGTGCGGACCTAGATGCATCGTTAGTTGGGCGTAAATATGCTATTTCTATGGGCGTTTTTTTTTAATGTAAGTTATGCCCAAAATTTGTAAATTGTAGCCAAATTAGTTGTAATGATTGATAATATTTACTTTCCTAGCCCAGTGATATCTTCAGTTCCTGGTGAATTGGCTAAATATTAGTTCAGCCAACAAAACGTCCGCTCCCAGTGTGCGCTGGCGGGAGATACATAACAGGGTCACAGCAGTCACATTTATAAGAGCCCCTTGGCACTGTCTAATGGTCACACTATATGGACATTTGTAGCAGTAATAATATTGGGGTACATACATCATCTGCAATGAACACATACTTTGCTAGCAAATGCATGAGATATTTTGGGGTTGACGGATCAGGACGAAGTGGGGGCCCCATCACGTGTGCCGCTGCGTGACTCCAATCCTTGTGCCAGTAATTTGTACCATCGGTTCCCAGACCAGCCGCTATTGGTTCCCCAAAGACAACTTTACCTGTGAGAAATGAAAGCCAATGGAAGCAGTTAGTACCCTCTCTGTATATCAGATGGGTCAGTATCTATCTTCACCTTTTCTAATATTAAAATTAAATTTGAAAAGAAATGTCAGCAGTTACTCCCATGGTGACTAAAAGCAAAAAAACTAATAATGCAAGTTGCTTAATGCTGAAAAAGCAGCTTTGTTGCAAGCACACTATAAATCTTCATCTGACATGTTTCCCCAAAGAGTGAGCCTCCTACAGTTAATAAGGCTTTTCTAAACACGAGAGACCGGAGCCGGATCGCTGTATAATATACGGAGCAAGCGCTGGTTATACACTCGGCTCATCTTGATAAAAAGATGATTGCTGTGCAATTATTATAATATGTTGTATACACTTTTAGATGCGATAGTTCCCTCTTGTGTCTCACAGTATTATTTAAAGATCCTCTGCCAAATTCACAAAAGAAGAGAAGCAAAAAAATATAATAATGGCATTTTTTTTAATAAAAATGATTTCGTTCCAGATTCACAAACATCTAAATTCAGTTTTAATATTGCTAGATTGAAAATGACAAAAAAGTAGACTAAGGACTGTTAAGTTGCATTCAGACTTACAGCCAACATTTATGAACAGTGTGTTAAAGGAGATTGAAACCGTCAGATGCATTGGGAGGTTTATCACAATATATATCACTGAGGTCAGTTGATCATACGGGAATGAAGAGAGCGTCATGTGAGTTTATCATGTAATGCTCACATTCAATGCTGGGGCGACCCCTTCATCCTGGTATATTCTACTTCTAACAAGGTGAATATAAAACAGTCTGCTGTCATATTCGTTACAATTCAAGCTCATTTATTGATCCAAGCAAGTGTCTAGGGGAGGTAAATGTATTAAGCTGAGAGTTTCCGGCAGGTTTGAAAAGTGGAGGTGTTGCCTATAGCAACCAATCACATTCTAGCTGTGAGTTTGTAGAATGTGCTAAATAAATGACAACTAGAATCTGATTGGTTGCTATAGGCAACATCTCCACTTTTCAATCCCGCCAGAAACTCGCAGCTCGATACATTTACTCCGGGATGTGATACAAATGTTATAGAAATATAAATGTGTACAATGTTCAGCTTTAGAATGATGGTGGTTCACCCTCGTCTGCAAAATATTAAACAATATACGTTTTTTAGGCTTTATTTCACTTCAATAAGCTATCGTTACTCGTATCATACAATCAAATAAATAAGTGCACCATATATTGAGCTACACGTGTTATTTATTTTTTTAAGCTGAAAGGAGAATTACACATAACTTTACATTTAGCCACATCCATAAAACCCACATAGTAGATATGGAGAATTGTTTATAATGGTGTTTGACTGCTTTACAAATCTGCTACAACAGATTCCTTTCAGCACCTCCGGGAGAGCAGCCCGAGTGCACAATGGGCAGCGTTTCAGGACCTTGGACAGCAGGATGGATCATTTGTTAGAGTTTCGATGAACAGAGAGCTTCAAACATAGGACATTTGCATTGCACATTAATGAATTTTTGCATTGTAACTTTGTGTTGTGTGTACAATTAGTCACACTGCACATGGCTGGGTAGAAATGGCCTCTTCACCCTCAGTCCTCAGCCCTGCTTGTAATAATTTTGGAGTATAGTTCCTGCACACTCAGCACTCGCTCTCCACCACTACAGATAATACAACCACAATCTACCAATGCAGGATGAAGTTCTCTGTGGCTGAGAAGCATAGTTTTGCTTCCTGCTGATACTGTCAGGCTACCTGTCAGTCATGGTTCAGCAAATACAATAGGCACTCTCACCCCAGTGATATGAGCCTTAAAGAGATTCTGGCACTTCTTCTCCTCATGAACACATACTTGTGATTTAAGCATCTACAAGTAGCTCCAATATTAACCCATATTATGGGCAGCACGGTGGCTCAGTGGTTAGCACTTCTGTCTCATAGCACTGGGGTCATGAGTTCAGTTCCCAACCATGGCCTTATCTGTGGGGAGTTTGTATGTTCTCCCCGTGTTTGTGTGGGTTTCCTCCAGGTGCTCTGGTTTCCTCCCACACTTCAGAAACATACTGGTAGGTTAATTGACTACTATCAAAATTGACCCTAGTCTGTCTCTCTCTGTTTATGTCTCTCTGTGTATGTTAGGGAATTTAGAGTGTAAGCTCCAATGAGGCAGGGACTGATGTGAATGAGTTCTCTGTACTGCGCTGCGGAATCAGTGGCGCTATATAAATAAATGGTGAAGATGATGATGATATTACATTAGGCTGTTTTGCCAACGATGGAGCTTCGCCCTATACATCAAGGGGTCACAGCCAGTGACAGCCCTGTATTACATAGGGAAGTCTATATAACTGACACAATCTTTGCTCTGTTATCTCCATCTCAGATGAAAATCACTGAAAAATGCTTTAGCCTTTGAATAGTATTTTTTTCAGTATTCATTGGAAATATTTTGAAAATAATATTTGGAATCTATTTTAAATAACCACCCCCCCCCCTCATCTACTCAGTGGAACTGAAATCTGGACTTTCAGCTGCACTGTACATGCACTAAACATCTAGCAGTGCCACTCATGTACTTATGACCTGAAGCTGTCTAGATGAAGGGGTAAGTTACCCCGCACTGCACCCACACAGTAGTGCCTTAGGTATATTTTACTGATAAATTGCAGCGATATGTATTTTTCTTTTTTGTACAAAAGTTTGGTGTAATATTACGGTGTTACTGTGCTATATTGTTGGCTGTAGATGTCTATAAATAAACCACACAGAAAACAATAACAACAGCAACACCTGCAGGCAATAAGTAGGTATTACATTACCTTCTCTCCGTGCGTTAGCAATGACTTTGGCTGCAGACTTGCTCATCACGTGGACCACATACAGAGGGCAGTTTACGGCGTTGGCGATAGTAATAGCTCTCTGGGTGGCTTCCGCCTCCACTTCTTCTGGGCGACATAGTTCATGACCTTCCGGGCCTGTGATTCCCAAGGACAGCATCTTCTTAGCACCCTTTCAAATATAGGCAGAAACATTTATTGAGCCCTAAGTTTGACTCATAAATATTCAGCTCATTTGTAGTAGCATTACCTTGCACTAGGGGACTATTTATGTAAACTTGTTACAGCCAGAAAGTGGTCTATATTGCTCTATATCCTTTATAATTCATATTTGTAATACATTTCTTTGAGGTGAATCAGAATGAATGGATTATATTAATAAGAGTGCGTATGTTGCAGTTTTCAATTAGAGCATTATTGCTATTTTGATTCTCGGCTACTATAAATCTGTTTGCTAAAATTACCATTAATTTTGTTTAAAAACTGTAATTGGCAGTGGAGGGGGGGGGGGGGGGGGTGGTTGTGAGCGGGAAGACCAATCACAAGCCACAATCTCTTGATTACAGCCTGTGATTGGTCCTCTGGCTCACCTCAAACGTAGCAGTCCCAGGGGTTTCAGCTAGAGCCCACCTTAGGAAATGTTTTTTCCCAGGTGCAGCTTTAATCACAAAAACCTAGCAGTGAAAACTCTTAGTATTGACAGTCATGCCAAATAATGCTACATTAAGTTGCTTATTGCTGTAGACAAATTTACTTTTGTCTGTGCTCGCCGGCAATTTTCAATTAAATAAATTGTTTTATGTTTCTGGCTTCCTTTTGTGCTCTTTAGCCATCTATTCCCTTGCCCAAGCCTGTCGCTTCCAACTATGCAACATTGCCCGCGTCCGGCCCTTCCTCTCTCAGGAAGCCATCAAAACTATCAACCACGCACTCATGATTTGTGGGCAGCACAGTGGAGTAGTGCTTAGTACTTCTGCCTCCCAGCACTGGAGTCATGAGTTCAATTCCTGACCATGGCCTTATCTGTATGTTCTCTCTGTGTTTGCGTGGGTTTCTTCCAGGTGCTCTGGTTTCCTCCCACACTCCAAAAACATACTAGTAGGTTAATTGGCTGCTATCAAAATTGACCCTAGTCTCTCCCTCTTTGTCTGTCTCCCTGTCTGTCTGTGTCTGTCTGTGTCTGTGTCTGTGTGTGTCTATATTAGGGAATTTAGACTGTAAGCTCCAATGGGGCAGGGACTGATGTGATTAGTGGCGCTATATAAATAAATGACGATGATGATGATCTGCCACCTCGATTATTGCAACCTCCTCCTTACTGGCCGCCCCCATCCGCTCTATACTTAATGCGGCTGCAAGACTCCTTTCTCGTCGCTCCTCCTCTGCCTCCCCTCTCTGCCTTGCCTTACACTGGCTCCCCATCCTCTACAGAACCCTTTTCAAACTCCTTACAAGGCTCTGTCTCACTCTACTGCCCCCTATATCTCTAACCTTCTCTCCATTCACACTCCTGCCCGGTCCCTGCGTTCAGCCAATGACCGTCGCCTCTCCTCCACTCTGATCACCTCTTCCCACTCCAGAATCCAAGACTCCTGTGTGGCCCCCCTTCACTGGAATGACCTCCCTCGCTCCATCCGTCTCTCTCCTACTCTGTGCCCCTTTAAACGGCACTTAAAACTCACCTGTTCCTCAAAGCCTGACAACCATCCACTTAACCCCTATCTCCTCCGCTCGTTCCGTCGCCCCTGTTCTCTCCCCACTTACTTCAACTGGCTCCCTTTGTGCCTGAGTTTTGTTCACCCTCCCTTAGGATGTAAGCTCATTTGAGCAGGGCCCTCTTCCCTCCTGTCTCTATACCTGTTCTTCTGCTCCGTCTTTACTGCATCAGCCTGCCTGGAGTTTCTGAAGTTTTGGTATTTTTCGTTTATTGTTCAGTTATGTTTCACCCTGTATAGTCTACTGTTTGTGCTGTGTACGGCGCTGCGAAACTCTTGTGGTGCCTAACAAATAAAGGATAATAATAATAATAATAATAATAATAATGTGGCAGAGTTTTTTTTTCTTGTCCTGAGTTAGGGGGCATGTACAAGTCAATCATTAGTAATCAGAAGGTAGAAACTCCTTTTAACTCTATTTTTACAGCTTTTTTGAATAGTCAAAGTTTTATCTTTTGCTACTCAAAGGTTTTGGAACTTGCAATTTCCAGACTGAACTTTGAACGGACGACATTTACCTCAGCAATCAGATCTCCATTCTCTGCATGCACTTGACCGATAGCACCGATATTCTTACAGCAGGTAAAAGCCTGGTACATTTCGTAATCGTTGACCATGTACACATCCTTGTAGGCCATGAACATCTTAAAGGAATTGACTCCTTTGTCCCTGACAAGGATTGCCATCTCTTCCCTCACCTGTAAGCAAATGGTGATGTTAATATCATACTATGCTTTTTGAAAAAAGTAGAACAGAGAATGCATAACAAAGGAAAAACAATGGTAGTTTTTGTTTTATCCATCCAAATTGCAAACCGCAAAAGCATAAATGTTCTATTGCACAAGTGCATCTTATTTATTGAAATTACGGGGTGGAGAAAGCGTATTTGCAGTAGCGGCCCCCGCTTTGTGGGAAGAGCACAGCAATTCTTTTCCCTGTAATCAGGAATTCTCCACCACCTCTGAGGTCCTGGAGATCAAGGGATATATTTACTAAACGGCGGGTTTCAAAAAGTGGCGATGTTGCCTATAGCAACCAATCAGATTCTAGCTGTCATTTTGAAGAGTGTACTAAATAAATGATAAGTAGAATCTGATTGGTTGCAATAGGCAAATTCTCCACTTTTTCAAACCCGCAGTTTAGTAAATATACCCCCAGGTATCGTTCAGACAGTCCGGATGTCCTCTCACTCTCACAATAATTTGACACATAAGACACATAAGTTAAAGCAGAAAAAATGGAGAAGTTTACATAAAGAAGTGGGTTGGACTTTGATATGACGTTTTTTGGCACATCTACCAACCTACAAAACTAGGAACAAAACAATGTTACAAGATGCACGTTTGTGATGCATGTTCTACATGAAACAACATTCACATTTTTTTGCACTTTCAATGGCCAACAATACCCCATTTAAAGTCGAATGTGTAAATTTGTTTGGAGAAACTCCACCAATTGCTTAGTAACCTTGCTACACTAAATTATTATTATTATTATTATTTTGATTATTAATATTTATGTAACCCCCTGTCACTGTGTGTAGTGTGGGGTGCAATGGGTACACAATGCACCTCCTTCTCAAGCCCTGGCGAGCTGATGGGCATGGGTGTAAATGACCAGGGGGTCCCTGCACATGCAGGTGTTTCTCTGTAAGTAGTGGGACACAGGTGATGTCACTGTGGTGCAGTGCAATAAAAGTCACAATAATTTGGGCACCAGACCATCTCTATGACAAACTCAACTCTTTATTTACACTCCTCTTCCTCCAGCACGATAATCATAATGTTTGCAGCAATAAAGAAATATATATACAGCTCCTCACTCTCTCCAGCACAGTTCTTAATGAGCAATATGAATATGGTTGCAAATATATCTCATTACTCCTCCTGCACAGTTCTTAGGGGAATTCAATTCCCCCCGAAGTAGTGGCGCGATAGCTCTATTACCGTTATTACAGCAAAGTTAACCCGGCTTTCTGCTCGCAAAAGAGGGAGCTGCGAGGAAAAAGCTGGCGTTGAAACTACCATAATAACGGTATTTAAGCGCACTATTACCGTAATAACATTAATAGTGCGCAGGCTGCGTTACTTTTTACAGTAACGCAGCCAATTGAATTTCCCCCTTAATGTTATCTAGATGTTATATAATATAGTTCCCATGTCTCTTACACTCCAGTACTCCGTACTTCACAGCAGTTCACCTGCCTCTGCAGGGGCACTCATATGGATGCTAACAGGCAGGCAGCTTCTCAATGCAGTTCTGACATAGACTGTGTAACTCGTAACTGCAGCTCACCCCTCCTCTGCGGGGATGATTTCTCCTTTGGGCTCTTACGCATTCCTCTGTGTTCACACAGCCCCTGGCTCTGACACTTCAGCTACCATGCCTCATGTAGCAACTCTCACTCCAGGGTCTCTTCCATGCAAAATGTTCCCCTCTTTCTTGGGGTTCTCTTTAGTGACATGGGGTTCTCCCCCTCTCTGGGATTTGGGACTCCTCCCCTCTGTATATGCAGAAATCCCCATTTCTCTTTTGGGTTCCTTCCCCTTATAGGCTCCCCACTCATTCTTAGGGGACAATAGTGTTTGTCTCTAGATGGCAGCCATCAATCACCCGCTCCTGGGCAATGCTGGGGGACTCTGGGACATCCATCTCTACTGTGCCAGGGTCCCCAGCTTTCACATCAGCTGTGCTGGTCCTGTCCCCATCTCTTCTGTCCCTGGGTGTCTCTCCCTGGGTGTCTATCTCCCCCCTTGCTGACAGTCCCTTCTTCCTCTCACTCACTCTCTCACAGACCGGGCTGTATTATCACCATATCAACCAGCTTCTGTCACTTTTCAGAAACACCTATTTTGCCCTCTAGGTAATCCATCCTGAATTCACTGGGGTGCAGTGTATATTAAAACGCCACTAGGGGGCACTAAAATTTATACGTGTTGTATGTGCATTCTACAGTTTGCAATAGTGTACAGTCAGCTGTACTGTCAGTGGTCAACATATACTTTAATGTTTTATACTTTATATTTTTTTAACAAAGCCACAGTATAAATGAAAGTCTGAACAATGTATTATAGCTGTCTTCTTCCAGTATGAACATTTAAAAGGATGTTGCGATGTGGCACGTGGCCACGTTACCGCACGGCAGTGTGTGACCTAACTGCCCAGAACGAGCGCTCACATTCAGTTCTGGGATCTTCGGTAAGGTATAACCGCACCAGTCCCCATGAGGGGGTCGCTACCCTTTAACATTATACCATTAACGGAATTACCGTAACGATAGCCTATTCTTGTTCTAGTTCAGAAGACGTCTCACCTTTTCACTCCACCAAGTGACAGCCACATGCAGAGCATAGTCACAGCAGACCTTGGGGTCAGCCCAGCCACGCCAAGTGTCAAAGGCTTCAATCAGAGAACATCCTTTCTTAGGTATCGCAAAGTCGATAATCATGGTGGTCCCTCCAGCCACCGCGGCCTGAAACGACAAGATGGAAGAATTATTAATGCTATGAAATGATCTCCTCTGTCTGAGAACCTGTAGAGAGATCCAGTATTCAGAATGTATGAATGTCCATATATCTCTGCACTATAATTTGAATGATTATGCTATCATCAAATTGTAATAATCTATTGAGCAATTATATGCATTTCATCTCATTCCATTGTTTATACAGACACTGGTGTGTCTATATGGAACATAGAGGTCCCATCGGGAAATCTACTCTAGGAGACCACAGCTGAAAAATATACTCAATGAAGACCAACGTTTAGGCAAAAACATTTCATGTAGAAATTTTGGGATCCAATCTTTGGGTCTTTAGGATAAAACAAAGTCAGTTTTATAATAGTTTCCTTGAGTTGTGCCAATCCAGCCCTATGCTTTGGGCTCATGAGAAGATCCTCTTGTAACTTCAACGTCCTGTCCGAACCTGTTGACCTCTGGACAATTAATGTGAGGATCTCCAACATGTTCGAAATGAGAATGACCTATTTAATATTTCCATTGTACTTATTATTGGAAAGACGACTGTATGTCCCTTTCGAGTGTAGGGACCTGAGCGAGGACAGATGGCGATCTGTGAGTGGCATGTGAGGAGGTCACATGCCCCCACAGTGGCATGTGGGGAGATCTAAGCAGTATTAGTGGGCATATGAGGAGGTCTGAGAGGTGTGTGTTGGGCTTGTTGGGTACTAATAGCATGGTGGAATTTGGAGCAAGCTGTTTTTTAATTCAAGGAACTAAGGGCAATGTGTGTCCCTTTCGAAGGTGGTCCTCGTAGTATGTCAGATTGTCTATCACTGACGTAAAACCATCCTGCAGCATGTAATAAAATAATCCACCACTAGTTGGCAGAGCTAGTTCTGATGGTTGAGTCAACACAAAAGGGAGTGGGGATAGATTGAAAACATTCTTAAAAATGTCTAATGAAACAACTAATGCAAGAACTGTACAGTTTTACACCCTATTCTTTTATAAACCCTTTATTCAGGGTGATAAAACACCCTATGTTCTTTTTTTCATGATTTCTTAAGAACATAGATTTTTTAATACTCTCTATTCTCTACTTCAGATTTATTTATTCTTGCTGTGGACTGCTGATTATCTAACTATCTATCTATTAAATATAAGCAAAACATGACAACATAACATGTTACAATGGAGTTAGCTACACCCTAATTTTTCTCATTAGGATAAGATTAGGTGAAAATGGCAGGAAAAATGGAGATATGTTGTTAGAGTATGGAGCAAAAAATATATGAATACAAAGCTTTAATAGTATATATTATAATGAGATTGCAGCTGGTACATTTTCTAAATCAGTGTTTCTAAATGTTTTGGATGCCAAAAAAACCTGTAGAAATATATCTTAGCGGAACTCTCAAAGTACATCTGATATTCACAGGTAGTAGGAGATTTGTTATATCAGTGACCATAGGGTACCTTGAACACTGGCTTCGGAATGTTTTGGAATAAAAACAAGTTTACATTTGCCTATTATTTTTATTAAAGTGGTATCCTATTTGAAGGCACAACACTACAGCACAAAGCAATATAACTATAATATAATATATAATTAATAATAAAAGGAAATTAAGTCAAGCTTATTTTGTGCATGTACCATCATTGATCTTTCATTTTAAAAAAAAAAGTAAGCTAAGCTGCATAAGCTATGGGCCTGATTTAGAGTTAGGAGCAAATTTGCACCTTGGCAAAACCATGTTGCATTGGAGGGGGAGGTAAATTTAAAATATAGGGACAGATTTATAGTTGGGGAAGGACATGTCCTAGATCGACTTTAAATCTCAGTGTAAAAATAAAGCTATTAAGTATGTGTGTGCTACATGAAAAAACAGCCAGTATTTAACTTATGTGCAAAATAATAAACTAATTAGCCCCCCTTGCATTGTAACATGGTTTGTCCCTGAGAACTGTTACTCCTTTTTTTTGCCTTACTTTCCTTAATAACTCATGTCCACTTTTTGCGAAAACTCTGTCCATTTCCATTTATTCCCTGACCCTTTCCACAAATGGGGACTCTACTGACAATATCGGGATCGGGACAGTTATGAATGGTGATATACATTTAATATTTTGAGTGATTATAATTATCTAATTATTTCATCCTGGTCTCTCTCACTCCTCTGCAGCAGGTTGGGCAGGGCCAATAATGTTACAGTAATTCAAATGTCAACTATGTGGCATCATGACAGTGTCCCATGGAGAGAGAGAGTGTATGTGTATTTCACCTCCATGATTTACTATCTGAACATTTTTGCGACTTAGCGGCACTTTAAGGACGCTGTATGTTCTATTTTGCACACAATGGCACTTTCTAATTCTACAAGAAATTATTGGAAATGCACGAAATCCCTTAGACATGATTTTTGCACGTGTTTCTAACTTAGTAACACATTGCTGGTTTATTAACCACTTCATGACCAAATAGTTTCAATATATATATATATATATATATATATATATATATATATATATATATGTGTGTGTGTGTGTGTGTGTGAGTGTGTGTGTGTAATATAGTGTAGTTTTGGGCATATTTTATTTTATTGGCTGTATATAGTTATATTCCTCTAATTACTGCAGCCCCAGATATAATTGTCTAATTCTCCTGCATGCAATATGTGCATTTTATTTAAGTCTTATGCAGTTGTAGGGCCCAGAAACAAATGTACATTTTTTCTTTTAGAAAACAATTCTTTGACTGTATTCTGTAGCTGTACTCGAGCACAGTGTCATAAGTGAATACACC